>JARKIC010002830.1:0-46096 GCA_029378375.1 Mycena olivaceomarginata | reverse complement strand
CCGTTTCCATCCTATTGTTTCATCGCATACATACATATTTCTCACATTATATTTCACATCCCCTCGTATCATTGGACTATCAAACATACTTATATTTCATATTCCTGTTCACATAGTTACGTGCATGTATATAAACTGCAGGTGCTGGGTGAATATACCTTACCTCTTTCTTTCCCTGACAAAAATTACTCGCGCGGGAATCTCTGAGGCAGGGCTGGAACGGCCCATGGAAAGCTATCACACAAAGATGAAAAAGTTCGACAAGGAATTTGGGGTGAATATTCGCGGGTACATGCATCTGTTCGTTCTTCTGCAAAGATTCCCCGCTGGCGGCCTTGAACTCTTCTCCCAGGTCTCACTCCCCGACCTTCCCGAGTTTCCGATCTCTACCCCAATTCCTTATACCTTGCACGTTGTAACAGAGACCAAGACGCTCGATCGATCTGACCGCCCGGAGGACAAGCACGGGAAACCGTTGTTCCCCGTCCCGCCCACTCAATCCTCTGAGCTAACGCAGGTCTTCCGCCGCAAGGCCGAATACACCGTTCGCGACGGGGGACTCCACGAAGAGAAGAGAAAGGATACCTTCGATTTGCACAGAAACCAAGCGTTGGCGAACACCACCGAAAGGAAGAAGGTCAGGCGCGCCGCAAACCGCGTCTACCCAGCCAGTGGAGCCCGCAGGGGAGGTGCACACCATGATCGACGAACCGGAGTGGATCCCGAAAGACGACAAGGGGCGCGGGATCTGGCGACGCTCGGTCCGCTTCACCTCCACGCTGGCTTTTCCTTTTGCGCCGACATGCACTACCGAGACCCTTAAGTGGTCGGTACGTGATATCTGTTCTCTCCCGAACCTATCTGTATCTAATGTTTTGCTGATGCAGTACATCCTGTTATTTACCGTCCCCTTCCCTGGAATCGGCAACGATCTCAAGTTCGAGGTCCAGTCCACCTCGGTCCTGCGTCGGCATGCCCGCCGCCTCCAACCGGTGCTCCGGGGTCATCGAATCTCGCCTACGCAGACGTTCTCCCGCTGGACCGCCTCCGATGCTTGACTTGCCTCCGTGCGTACCAAACCTACTTTCTGGGAGCTGGCGGCTTATATTGAGCGGCGAACAGCACGTATTGGGCGGGAGACGACCAGGACTGGACGACGAAAAGGACGAGAAGAAAAAGAAATGAGCACGCCGCACAGGCCCCCGCTGTATTTCCAGTGTCCAGCCGATAAATTGTATTTGAGATACGGTGGTACATGCGGTACTAAATAGTACGTTAGATTGAGGTTACAATGAGTGAATGCACATTAATTGAGATCTGAGTCAAGAACGAGACACGCAGCATTCGTGGCCCGGGGGTGAGTGAAAGGCCCGAGCACCGGGCATACACAGACGGGATGGCGCAATGACACTCGGAGCTTGAGGGGAGCACCATCAGCCCTGAAAAGCGGTGATCTGGACATCATCTGTGTGGTGTCCGCGTCGTCGCGATTCCACCACTGCCATGAGGCTCTCCAGCGCGGGCCCATCCAAGCCCTTCCCAAGGAATTCGGCGTCCTCCTCCGGATCGTCAAAGGGCAAGTGTCCGAACCCCGGGTCTTCTCGCGTGTACTCGAAGCGCCAATCACCCTCAGATTCGAATACAAAGTCCCGGAGGGCACCCAGTTCTGCCTCGAACAACGCGAAAACAGCGTGCCACGGGCGCGGGATGTCGCGCTCCAGACCGCCGTCGATGGAGCAATCGTGGAGCTCAAGGCGCGTGAGCGTAGCCTTGTGGTCGAGGATGAACTCTACGGCGTCGTGAAGCACGAACTTGTGCAGCACCAGCGAAGAAAGGTGCGGAAGGAACATGTCGAAGGTCATCGCCGGCAGCGCGCCGACGCGCAGGTCGCTTCGGATCGTGAGCGCGGTTACAGCGGTGGCGCTGCGGATCATATGCGGGACACTTTGGTCCCAGAACTCTCCGAGGACCTCGTCGCAGTACACGCCCTCCAGGTACGCGTTGCAGAGGACAGAGATTTCGAGTGTCTTTAGTGACCGGAAGACCCGATGGAAGTCCTCCTGGGCATAGATGTCGTCCGGTACAGCGATCATGTCGATTAGGGCCAGTGACACGAGGAGTGGGGGCGGGTTCGAGGCTAGGGCGGTAAATATGTCTTTCTGGAGAAGTAAATAGTGCGTCGGTTCGTCCGGATCCCATTCCTCGTAGTTGTCATGGAATTCGAGCCGCAGATTTTGGAGGCTGCAGAACTTGTTCAGACCAGAGAAAACAATCCGGAGCGCCTCTCTCCCAGCCTGGCCTGAAGTTTCAGCTTCGCCAGCCGATTCGACGCTGCCCTCCGGGTCACCTCGGAAAACGACCTCATGCACAAGCGACGTGATAGATTCATCGCAGCTCTGCAGAAATGAGACAGCGTTGGCACTCTTGACGCTGTCATGCACAACGATAACGCGAAAGGCCAGCGGTGTAGCCGCGGAGTTCAGGGATTTCGAGACGAGGCGGAGGTTGCAGATATCTGAATGCCCCCTCACGTCCTGGGCAATGGTGTGAAGTAACTCCAGCGGTAAAATGACCATGGTGGCAGAAAGCTAAGTTTCGGTCAGTGGGAGGCGTTCATATTTAATTGATGGAGCGATCGGTTGCCAAGGCGTTTCAATTTCAAACTCCGAGGCAACTCCTACTCAGCCTCTCTAGTATACGTGATCTCAGATTTCACGCCTGGTAGACTAGAGAGGCTGAAACGAGCCTAATACGGAATCATCAATTAAGTCCTCAACCATCATGAATGCAGAGCGACCAATATTCCCGCTACCGTAAGGTAAGGGTCTTAGAGAGCCCGATTTAAAATTTCTTGCAGTTAGTGTGGCGGGAAATAGGCCGCAGGCCTAGTTGACTTGGGTAATTTACCAAGGGTCGCGGCAGCGACCTATTTGACCTGATTTACTGGTGTCAATTAGGGTGAAATAGAGTAAATTTCCCACGGGGTCCGGGGCAGAGCCCCGGGCGAAAAATAGCTATTTTACTGGGTTAAATAGCCCGAAAACACTAATTTACTGGTCAAATAGCTATGCCCAGCTGCCCCATTCGTCTGCCTTTGGAGCTACGCTGTCCGCTGCCGCCTTTGAACTCGTCCCGCCGTTACCATTGGTTGGCCCGTGGTGTCGAGCGTCGACGGGAGTTTCTTTGGCGGCTGTGATGCTGTCGGCGAGGACATGAAGATACTTCTCGATGTCGAATTCGGCCGCGAGGTCGAACCGGCTCGTTGAACTACCACGGAGGTCGGGGAGGGGATCATTGAGCCAGTCTAAACCGTCATTGGCAGGGTCGTGTGGCGTGAGCGGCGTTCCTTCAGAATCTTCGGCATATTTTCGACCCGAATTCGGCCTCCCGTGTATGGTCTCTCGAATGTCGCACCAGTTCACGGTGACTGGTTTACTCCGGACCTCCTACCAAAATCAGTGAAACCCAGCTCGGAAATGATGTGCTATACTTTTTCTGCACCCATTCGATTAAAGCCCCGGATAGCGAGATGGTTTGAGACAGTCGAAACATCTTGTCGGTTTCGAAGAGCTGTATTGATCCACGTAGTCGTCGAGACACTCCTCTCGTCAGGCATAGAGACTGGGTTGGCCGAAAAAATCTTTACTGCAAGGGCCTGCAAAAAAAGAATAAGACCTCAATTTTAGGTTCCGAAGTAAGCGTACCGCAAGAAGATCCGAATCGGTCCCACTGAGGAATTTAATCCACCAGTCCCGCGCTAGCACCTGACGGTGACACAGGGCGTATTGCCAAATTGGGCGGTGCTCGTCCTGTAGCTACTACTGTCTTCAGTTTCAAAGCTCTAGCTCCTCTACAGAGTGCTTGGCTGGGGCACAAATGGTAGCTGGGCTTATGGGAGCTAATTTACCCTAATGTACCCTACTTTACCGTCTATTTTTCAGCCATCCAGCTGGCCGGTTAATTAGCCGCTAATTTACCGGGTTAATTTGCACATGTGAATTTCACAGGGCTATTTCCCTAGGCTCGTGGACCAGCCGGCCCGGTGAAAAATGATGCCATCGTAGAACTTGACAACTACCGGGACCGGCTGGGCTCCCCCGTCGCCTCTTTGGCAGATGGATGATCTCCCCGCCATTTCAGAGGGTACAACTCTGAAAAACGTTGTTTCCCCCCCAAACCTGGAAATTTTGGTCTCGGAAAATGTTAGTTGAGGACGGATAACTTTTGATTCTCTATCCAATGAGCCCAACATGTTTTTTTTGACCCTCAAAAACATGTTGGGCTCATTGGATAGAGAATCAAAAGTTATCCCACTTTCACTGAGGGACCTAAGAACCTATTTTTTCAGATTTCGACATTTTTCAGAGTTGGACCCTCTCAAATGGCGGGGGAAACACTCATCACTGAAACATGCGACGTGCCGGCCCAGTCCGTCCACGAGGTTACCCTTTTGTTGTCGTTCCCATCATTATTTGTTCTGATATTGTGTCTATTTGCTCTTTATCCAAATCCGTCTCACCCGTTGTGTCTGTAACCGAGTGGACGTCGACTGGCCTGCGAGTCTACTATTTCCCGCCACACTACTTGCAGTAAATCACAATTTGTCGTTTGTTTTCACGTAAGACCTGTCATATTGTCGGAGCTGCGGAGCCTATTGTCTGAGTCATCTGCCGATCGATTTCGGCTTTTGTCTTGCTGAGACCCTACTCACTCGTGTCGCCACTTGTCTGGTCTTTCGCTCACCCCTTCTCTCTCCTCACAATGTCTCCCTCTCCAGCATTCTACACCATACCGCTTTCTGTTTCTGTCGATGCGACGGCCGAAAAGTCTCTAATAACTCTTGACTGGGTCTTGTCCAAGTTCCAACAGGATTTCGGCACTCCATTCCGTTGCTTCTGGCATTCTCACTCTACCATCTGGTGACACTGTTTGCTCAATGAATACCGAGCTCTCAGTCTGCTCGGAGCTCCCCTATGACCTCGCTCTTGGTTGTTTTTCTGTTGAGAGACCATTCCACATGCAACATTTGCCCTGACATCTGGCATCGTCTGCCCGGGGAAATCATCCAGTGCTGCGGTTAATGATCTCCTCCCCAGCGCGTCTGGCCCTTCCAATATGGATGTTGATGGTCAATTTGACGGTGATACGGCTAACACGCAATGCAATGGTATGTCAATAATATATCTTATGTGAAATTATAGCTGCTGTTAATTGAAGCCCCAGGCCCTTTATGTGCTTGTTGGAATCCTTTGAGCTGCTCATGCCCCCTCCTCATTGCATCCTGCTATTCCAATGACACCTGTAAACTCCATGAATATTATTCGTGACATATTCCTTGGTCATCATGTTACCCGTTCTCGAATTTTGGTATTCAATGCTGATCTCCCCAGTATGTGTCCACATCTCAGTGTCCTGACCGTTCTGCATGCCGCAC
The DNA here is from genome assembly GCA_029378375.1 of Mycena olivaceomarginata. Lineage (NCBI taxonomy): Eukaryota > Fungi > Basidiomycota > Agaricomycetes > Agaricales > Mycenaceae > Mycena > Mycena olivaceomarginata. Next base: position 40,662 of record JARKIC010002830.1, on the reverse strand, counting down.
CCTCTGTCAAGACTTCGAAACTGCTGTAGATATGTCCAAAGCGGTGTTAAACATAATTCTTGATGCAACAGACAAGCAATTGTCGACCGAAAACCTGGTACATATATCCTCTGCTCTGAATATCTCCATATCTGGTACCCGGAATGTGTGATTCAAGCTGAGATCGGCAATCCGGAAGCATACACAAACCATTGTCCACACTGGTTCTGAGATATGTTCTTCTGCATCAATAGCAGATTTTTTTAACTCGTTTGAGAGCCACAGGAAGCCCGTCTTACTCTCCATTGCCACTCATGCCAAACCGGAAGAGGGCAATATCATTGACCAGTACAAATGGTTGCATCCTGATTATATTTCGCCACCTATGCCTTACAATGATGGACCACTGCGCGACCTCCCTCTGGATCCCGAAGGTGTTTCTGAGCCCCTTAATGCAGGCGCCCCTTACGCCGAATACTGACCATACTTAATGTGCACCACGATGCAGAGGATAGTATCTGACAGCTACACAGACAGCTATCACATGCACTGTTTTGAGACGAGGTAAGAAGACCTAACAGTGTGAGGACAAAGAGCCGCTAGCCGGAGAATTCCACTCAAAAAAAATTCAACTCTAATGGTAGCGGGCCGTGCCGCTTGTCGGCCTTACCAGCTTTATTCTCTCTGCCTGCTGAACTCCTCGTTGCCATTCACTGCATTTTGGGAAAACTGTCCAATGTAGGGACAAAGGCGAGGATTCCTGAAATAGCTCATCTATCCACAGCATGGCCATCTTAGCTGTACACAGGAAGAAAGGGTACAAGATAGGAACGTGATCCCCTCTATCTACCATATTAGACAGACAACCTATTCTCGCAGAGACAGGCTGCCTAGCCCACAGGGAAACCCAATGGACAGATTGTCTGTTGCCGCGTAACCAGTTCGGATAGAGATGGCGACAGATGACCAATCTTTGATGGGATATGCCGTCAAGGACATTTGAACCTGAGTAGCTCTTGCGAGGCTTGAATTGAATAAAACACAAAAGTATTAATTAAATCTAGAGCATTAGCCCAGCCCAGCCCCTGCTTCTCGGACTCCTTCCTCTCAAGTTGGTCACAATGTGCAGCAACATCCACTTCAACCCGTGTACCAGCCTGCGGACGGGGAGTGGGAACTTGAGCAAGAATGAAGTGAAAGTGATGCACTGAGACGAAATGTGTCCAGAGGCACATTCAAGATGATATATTCTGCTACAGGGGTGGTCACGGTGTTAGTAAATGGCAATTTGATCGCAGGAGTGTAAGAACACACCGAAGAAACAGATTCCACCTTTATATCTGTCATTCCACTCATCACCGTGGCTGCAAAAGCTGTTGTTTTGAGGAAATAGTGAATTTGTCTAGGCTTGAGAATACAGGTCCACGGCAGCGTGTCACCATTGTCTTTGGACCCCACGAAGGAACCAAGGTGAATGAAGGGGCTCGGTCCACACTTTGGAGCGTAGATGTGAAGGGAGAGGAGGTACATGTCTGGATCTTTGAAGACACTGTCATTGCCGCCCTGCCTGAAGGATGTTAATCAATGCATATCAATGTGCCGGTTGCAGAGTTGAACACATACCTGCAGCAAAGTCATGTGTACTATACAAAGAGGCTCCTTGAAGTGCATGGGCTGATAAGGTAAGACAAGAGAGCTGGTAGTTATATTTTGAAGGAGCCATTTATCCAGAGCTGCAGTGTGCCTGAGTTGAGCGGCATGCAAACACACCATTTTGCAAAGTCATAGTGCTAGGACGCAGAGCAAGAGGAGCCTTGTAAGGAGAGAACCTGCCAGAGCGGGAAACAGACGGCCGGGGAGTGGACTTCATTGAATGGGACTTAGAAGATTTCACAGGCCAACAGGCAGGTTTTTGAATCGGCAGCATAGAACCTCATAGGGAGAGGTGGTCTGTACCCGTACAGATATACAGGCGGCTCAGCAAGGGAGCTACAGGGAGATGGAACAGACAATAGGCAAACTGACCATGGGTGCAGACAAGTGGGATGTTTGGTCCAGATTGTCTGTCTACAGGTGGATTGATCAGTGGATTCTTGATCTGTGCACAGCGTCGCCAGTTTATTTGTCCACCTACAGACAGGTAGCCCAGACATATGGATTGGTGTGATATACTGACTATTCCACTCAGCCACCCGTAGAGACATTTTTCCCAAAACGCAGTGATTGCGGCTGCAGGTCAAGGGGATGTGAATGGCCCAGACCATGACAATCCTGCTTTTAAACTAATCCCATACTTCCTCCCGATTCTGTGAAGTTGTCACCAGCACACCAGCCTTTGCACACTCGTTGAAGCAAAGTTGGACCTTGAGGGTACCTTGGAGATTGCCAAACTATACCTCGAGCGTTCCCGACCTTTCAAAATATCGGTCAAATTGAAGTGCCTGTGGAGTCTCAACGCCGAGCAGAATGTCCTTGGCCAGTTTGTCCCCCACATCGATCGCATATGCCGGCTGGAAATCGTGCTGAAGACGGTCAGGACCAAATGGGCAGGAGTGCCGCATTTGGCTCCCTGGCATGATATTGCTGCTCCGAATTTGCAGCATCTCGAGGTCATAAACGATATCGACAACCTCTACATGTCTACTCGCCCACTGAAATTACAGCTATTCCTGCTGGGGCCCCGAGGCTTAATTTCATAAAAATGGCTGGCTTCATCCCGCTCCCGATGCCACTGTGGACGGCCGATCTGAAGCACCTCGAGTTGTGGTGCGTTGGCCCCGTCGGAGGGTTTTTCATCGAGATCAAGACCCACTGTTTCTCGCTCAGTCACCTGTATCTCGACATGGGCCTCTCAGCGATGCCCCACCGCCTGCACATCCCCTTGCTGAGATCTCTTCACATCACCATTCCACATGACACAGACGCGGATTTTCTCCCGGCCATACTTGATTTTTTCAGCACCCCGGTGTTGACCAAATTGATAATTCACAACAGCTACGGAACCCAGATCTTGCCGCTCTTCAACTCAATATTTCTCCCTCACGCATCCTTCCCAATCCTCGCCTCCCTCTCCTTCATCAAAAACTACCGATGCCAATGTGAACTCGGGATGGCTCTTTCCGACACCATCTTCGCTCTTCCTCTCGTACTCTTCCCAGCACTCTCCTCTCTCACCCTCATCAACCAATGCTTCACAGCGGACCTTCTCGAAGGCCTTTTCGAGCACCCACAATCCCGGCCGCTTCTTCAGACCGTCACACTATGTCCCACGGACAGTAAGCTGCAGGCCGTATCTGATGCTCTCCGGCTCACCGTCAACCAGCGCCACGGCCAGGCATTGCCCAAGTTCAGGCATGACCCTGTGCTGGCCGCTCTGGAAAACTGGCAAGAAATTGGGGCCGATGTGGAGGTATTTGACCCCATGGATATCCTCGATGCTTTCCGCTCGCCTTGAATCGGGGTAACCGTTGACCATGTTGGGTGCGCTGTTCCTACCTTTTATTCAAATGCCTGGCTCTAACAACAATACTAGCGCCACAATATCAATCCATGCTGAGATTTACACAAATTATATCGCATTAACGTGAACACAACTTTACTGAGATGCGCCATGCACCCGTGCGCCTATCTACGGTCGGGAAATAGGGCGGCAGGGAGTCTTATCTGAGCTCTGGAGCAGCGTAAAACCGCCTGTAGAAAATGATTGAAATTATGTTTCGTGAGGAGCATACGAAGCCGTCAAAGTTCCGCGTCGGGGGGGAGGCTCTCATTTAATGGATGAAGATAAGGTACACGACAGCGACACTGACAGATTAATAGTGGTATAATGGGCACCTCAGCCTTGCCGCGGACGAAAGCTGCATAATATCCTTTGTGTTAGGATTTCGCCGTCACACGAGAAATGTAACAGAAGACCCTGACAAATGCGTAGGGGATTCATTCTGGAATTACAGTTTAAATACGCTAGAAACAACGAGAGGATACGGAAATGAAATGGTCCCCTAGTCGGGATAGCTGAGGGTCCGGTGACAGTGTCCGACAGTCTGAGATGAAGGCAATAGGAATGATATATAAAGTGCTGGCGTACCGGCGTTGGTGAGTCCACGAGCACATGCAGTCGATATTCCAACAATTTGGGTGTCACATAAAAGGCGGGACCTTGTCGCCAGATCAGTACATACCAGTGGAGATTCCCTCCAATAACTAAATACATATTCAACAATGCATCTCCATCCATTCGTGGTGCTCGCCCTGGGGTACCTTGCACAGACGACGGTTCTGGCCGCTCCCGCCAGTTCATCCGCCCCCCAGGTAGCCCCGCCCCACCCGGAGCAGTGTTGTGACCCGGATCTCCACAGGTGTTTTGTACGGATGTTACAACTCTCCGCTGCATCTCAAACGCTGACGCGCTACATAAAGAAAGGGATGTGCCCACGAGCGGTGCCAGCTACTCCTGCCTCTGCCCGCCATGTAGCTCCACCCCACACGGAGCAGTGTTGTGACGGGAATAAGTGTTTTGTATGGATGTTCCAACTCTCCTCTGTATCTTAAACACTGACGCGCTATATACAGAAAGGGCCGTGCCCATGAGGTCTCTAAAGCAGCCTTAAATTGGCTGTAGTGGGTGGCCCGCCGTCTACAGCGCCAATACCGAATGACTTTTGATGAGCGGTTATACTTATTTGCCTATTATGTATGATTTCGGAATAGGATTCTGTACTTCAAGTTGGTTATTCAAAGAATCTGTCCCATTGTACAGTCAGAAGTCGAGATTTGCCGTTTCATTCGTGCATGGCATGACGGGGCGTAGACCTCGTAATGAATCTTCCAGGGACGGCAGATCTTTGTGTAGGCACCATAGGCAGACTGGTACAACTCGGGCTGTGCGTTGTGCGAGGAGTTCGAAATTTGGAGAGTGCTGGCGCCGTGGTTGAATAATTGCCGCCAATGATTCTCATGACTTTCCCTCGGTTCTGAATCGGTGAAATAGGATTCAAAAATGGAGATTCTGGGTCCACGTTCCTTTGAAGTTTTGCGGCTTGAAATTTATAGAAAATGAAAGAAAATCAACATTCCGCGGGCAGACCAATTCTTAATGTTCTCGCACTTGTTTTTACATAACTTGACGCAGCGATTTCGCCTTCTCAAGCTCTGTAATGAGCTCTTCATGATGTCATCGTGGTAGAAATCGCCGTTCAGCCCAGGCTCATAAGAGATGCGCGGGTCGAGTAAGTACTTGCCAATGTTTTTAGCCCGAAAGTGAACAAGGAGGGGAAGGATGGCACGTACAGGCGGCCCAGGTGTAGAATGGCGACTCGTCTGACTTGTGGAACTTGAAGTATACCAGTATTTAGGCCTTCCACACTAATCGTCTGGTTTTCACCTCAGCCACAGCACTGCCACATACTGCGCCTTGTTTCCTGCGCTCACACTGCCAGCGCAATGATATCGCCGATAGAGTCTTTTCCTGGCAAACTTCTCGTCGCCATCGCCGCTGCAGCACAAGAGGATCATGCTCCAGACGAAGCTTTCCTGTCTCCCACGCTCAAACCGGAATGGGCTCTATCTCAGACTTGCGCCCGATTCCGCGAAGTCATCGTCGGCGCGCCTGTCCTTTGGACGTTCGTTGAATGCGATCTGGCATGCGATGACTCCGTAACCAGGATGTACCTCGAGCGCTCCCGAGGGTGTAAAATATGGGCAGAGGTGTACTATGGCCCGTACTATCCGGGTGGCAACAGCGTTGTCCTCGCAGAGCGGTTTCACCAAATTGTCTCTCACTTCAATCGCATATGGCGGCTGAGGATCCTGGTCAACACAGAAGTCAGCATGGCCTTGGCGGAAGTGCTCTGGGCCCCTTTGCGTGATATAGCTGCTCCGGATCTGCAGCATCTCGAGATAAAATACGAGATGCGGGATTATATTGTTCGCGAGTCTGGCCGCCCAGTCACATTGTTCTCAGCTGGGGCCCCGAGGCTCACTTTGGTCAAACTGGTCAACTTCATTCCATTTCCGATGCCGTGGGTGGCACAGCTGAAGCACCTCGAAATGTGGTGCACCAACGCGGTCAAAGAGAGGCTTTTCATCGACATTGCAGCCCAATGCTCCTCGCTAGCTCATCTGTATCTCGACATCCGTGACGTCTCAGTGGAAATGGGGCATCAGTTCCACATTCCCTCCCTGAAATCCCTTCACATCACGATCTCAGATAACGAAGACCATGATTTTCTGCCACATGCCTTGGATATTTTCAATACCCCTGCACTAATCGAATTGATAATCGACAACGCCCACGGCGACCAGATCTTCCCGTTCGTCGATTCGATCAGCCTCCGGCAGGCGTCCTTCCCAGCCCTGGTCTCTCTCTCTTTTATCAAGTGCCATACATGCTCATGTGAATACCATGGCAATCCCCCCCCACACAATTTCTGCTCCTCCCATCGCGCTCTTTCCTGCATTGTCGTCCCTAACACTGATCAACCAATGCTTTACTGCACAACTTGTCGAAAACATCTTGGGCTCGTACTCGCAGCCCTGGCCGCTTTTGCGGACCGTCACAATATGTCCCTCGGAGCGCTCGTTGAAGGCAGTCTCCGACGCCCTCCGAACCTCAGCGCATTCGAAACACCAGCGTGGACAGGCACTGCCCAAGCTCAGGCTTTCCACCGCACTGGCTTCTCTCGAAAATTGGGGAGAGATTGGGGCAGACGTGGAGATATTTGATGCCACGAATCTTCTCAATGTTTTCCGCTCGCCTTGACGTCAGCGGGCAATACACTGTTTACGTTAGGCGCGTTGGTCTTCCTCTTTGATTCACATGTGTCTGATAGGCCATACTCTGTTCCTAGGAAGGGTAATATTCATGTTCCTTATCATCATTGTGTCCCAATTTTCACCCGTTCAAATTGAGTAATACTGTATGTCTATCGACCAGCATATTACTTGGCCTGCCGACGATTCGGTAAGAGCTCTGAGCGAAAGAGCTGGGCCGAACTTTTGATGAACTGAGACCATTTTCCAAGACATGCGCCCTCCTAGATAACACACTAGGTCTTAACACACATGCAAATCCGTGTTCGGAAGTCAGATTATTTTCTTTTCCGGCCACGATAGGTTTTGTTTTGACATCGACCTTCGGAACATTCCGAAACAGTTATCTTTTGCCGTCTCCATCCGATTCACGCCCGGTTCTCTTTAACCAAGTATCAAGTTTATTTTCACATATAGGACTCCCTCGAGTTAAGACTCGGACCCGGTGCTCACCCGCTATGCTCTAGCATCTGCTACGCCTTTGCGCAAATGCTCTGCACCAACTGCGTCTCCGGTGTTTATCACTCCTGCCTTTTCGACGATCAGGACTTCAGCGATCCCCTCTTCCACGACCGGCCGATGCTGAACTCCTCGAGGCACGACGAATGTGTCCCCTTTATTCAGCACGACTTTATCCAGGTCCACGCCTTGAAGCTCAATGGTGAGCGTACCGGACAGCACATAAAACACTTCATCTGTCTGGAGGGGACATTAGAACTACTGATTCGCGCGATGCGTACTCAAATTCTGCTCACGTCTGGATGTACGTGGAACACGAATCCGCCTTGCAGCTTCGCGACCTTCATCTCATATTCCGAGTTGATAGAAGCGATCAGTCGTTGAGACCATGTCTCCGTGAACGAATCTAGAACGCCGGGGACAGAAACAGGAGGACGAACGACAGTGGGCATCAGGCAGAGGCGACGAAGGTAGAATCGATCCTTGCGCACTTGCTGAGAGCAATTATATAATTTGGTATGACTCAGATTGGTAAGCTCCGCAAACTACCGGGATCGGGATGACCAGGCTGACAGTCAAACGGGTTCAGTGGTCGTGCCGCGGAAGTCGCCCGGGTCGGTATACCAACTCCGACAAGATCATGGCGGAATTCAAGTTGCCGTGGAACAAGACTCCGAGTCGAGTTACTGAGTAAGGATTATTTCTTTCATTATTGTTTCCTTGCTCCCGAAATCAAGACTGGAACAGACTGGAACGGCACAACATCACGCAATTTATTTGGTTGTTCTCAAACCATTGAATTTGGAAGCATAGCACCAGCAGAGCGCCCAGGTACTTGTTCGCCTTTACTGTCTTTGTCATCTGTAACATGTCGGAACACTTATTTAACCCCAGTGGTGACAACGATATTCAGATGCACTTGTATGGCGGCCGTCGACCCAACCAGAGTGTCCACGACTCCCACTCTGACTCTTCTGTTTCCATACAGAATTTCTTGAACTGCGCGCCGACCTCTCCTGTAATGATTGCAGTAGCCGTGTGTCGCCTCTCGTGCAGCTTCCAGTTCATAAATGTTGAAAAGATTCTCCCCCAGCTGGCACCGATTGCGGTGTCTTCAAAGTTCGTGGTACTTGATCCACAATTCATGGCTCGAAATGGTTTGCCACGGACGCATACAGACTCTGGGTCCTTGCGAGCACAAATCTCTTTTCTTCTCGGCTCGCAGGTTGTGATTGCGGCTGTTTTTGATTTTCCAGCGCCTAACAGCCTCGGCACGCCTTTCTGACCATTCGTTTCAAATTTTAGCGAGCTCAATATTACGATTACATACGAAAAGCTCCACTGGCAACCCTGCAGCACTGCTCACCAAACTCCTTGATCCGAATGCCCCAACATGAACCACACTTTCCAGCCCCAAACGTCTCCACCGGCGCCCGACGAGGCTCCGAAAAAGAACCTGACCTAAGTTATGAATCATCGTAACCTCTCCTCCACCGCCGGCGTGTTGACTTCCCAGGATGGCTACCAGCTCATTTAGGAACGGAAGGATTCCGAGAACGTGTTTGCCGATGGTTTTCATACAAATCGCTTGGGTCTATCAGAAATAATGCGCGGATCAGAAACGCTCATTATTCGACGTCAGTCGACGTCGCTCGCAGCAAGCAATTTTCCGGCTGCTGACGATCCTGCGTCTTTCACCTCTATCATGTCTACCCCTGTGGCCATGAAACTTATACTTGGCCCGATTCTGGTCGGAACCACGGCGAGTATATATTGACGCTTGCTCAGGCCAAGACTAACCTCGAGCCAGGTCAACACTTGTCTATATGGTGTATGTGTGTCGCAGTTCACGACGTACTTTTCTTCAAAGCGCCGATTGGAAGATTCGATGGTCGTCCGGTTCGTTACTTTCACTGCTTGCACCTAGTAGATAAACAACTTTGCCGACAGCAATCTAGTCATTTGGGAATGTATCATCAACACGGTCCACACCGTGCTTGTGATTTATCTGCTATGGCTCTACCTGGTCGACAATTTTCTGAACGCTCTATTCGTGCAATCCGCTCCGTGGCCCATAACCGCTGTGCCTCTTTTCACCACGCTGTATTCGAGTCCATGAATCTGTCGATCTCGTCTCACAGATGTTTATAGGTCGGCCACTCCTATTCAGATATTCATGGCATATCGAGTGTTACGATTATCGCGGTCGCCTTTGCTATTTGCTTTGCTGGCCTTTATTACCATTGTAAACGTCAGCTTGCACGAAATCGGTGCTTACTTCCTTTGCTGATGTGACACTGGCCTGCAGGGTGCCATCGGTGTTGCGACTAGCGTTCTTGGATTTGCGGTGCACAAGTATGGGCAGGTTTTTATCCCAAATAACCGAACTCAATTGAATCTAGTCTCGACGACGGATCTCGATTAACGCCTGTGGTCGATTCGTGGATTGCCTTGACAGTGTTGAATGATCTGGCCTTGACGTGAGCACTGTGCCTGCTTGTCTGAACTCGCCAACCTATATACCCCAGATTGACTCTCGTGTTTTATCTGAACAAAGCCCGCAACGGTCTTTTTCGCAGTTTGTGATATCTTTCCGGGTTCTGTTCCCCACTCACTCCCTAACCTGAAGCAAACAGCATAGTCAATCGTCTCATCCGGTCTGCACTCGAGAGTGCGGCTTTCGGAAGCTTGTGTTCTGTGGGCAGTTCCTTTCCGTCGCACACTGAGTTCTAATTCATGGTTTAGATAATGGTCTTGATTACTTTTGTAAAATAACTGCCAGATCTGTGCGACTGAAATCTAACCCTCTTCGCAGACGAAATTGCCAAACACCGCTTTACATCTCATATTTTCTATGGTACTTCCTCACGACTGAAATTATTCATTCTGCAAGCTCACATCAACTTTGCAGCCCTTGGGTCGCATTTACGCGTCAGTTCGGATTGCTCATTTCCGATGTTGAACTCACACTCGCTCAATTATATACAGGAGCAGTTTACTATCGGTATGTCTTCTTGGTTTCAAAAACGACAAGTCAATGAATTTATTGCCTACAGACTCTCAATCGCCGAGAGTCCCTGCACGAAGATTTTGAGCGACCCACTCATGAGTTAGGCTCTCTGAATTTCCGTGCAGATTCCGTCAGTCCCGTTCCATGTGCAGACCATCTATCGTTCTCATTAGCCTCAGTCGCAGGAGGTAGAAACACATTCATCGCGGATGCCCTCGCAGTTCAGCAAACCTGAAGACTCTGGCGCTTGAACTGCGATGTGTTATAACGTGGCTCAACCGTCGGACAAGTCGGGCATTCGGTACATGCATTTTGCTTACGGTCAAGACAGCGCGGTCTGCACCGACTTCGCAATCCCTCGAGCTGGAATCCAAGAGAGATCTGAGAAGGCGCAAGCCTTTTTCTGGAGGAAGGGGGATAATGAGATTGACGCGGTTGTTGAGTATTGCTTACACCAGAAAAAATGGATCGTTCACACTCGGATCCGTTTTCGTGTGTTGGACTTTTTAACGTTCGATGCATGAACACAAACCATTCTCGAGAAGGAAGGTGAGTCGAAGGAAAGGCAGACGGTGCTCGATAACGGAAACGGACGCCGTTCGGGCACATCTATGAATTTCTGGTACGGTATTTAAGTTGAAAGGCGCACATAAAAAAAGGGCAGACCAACACACTTGAAAAAAGGCCACACTTTCACGGCAAGCGGAAAGCATCGAAATACTCCGCAGGATCAACTATCTCCACATCTGCCCCGAATTCCTGCCAGTTTTCTCGAGCGGCCAGCGCGGGGGAGAGCCTGAACCTAGGCAGCGTCTGTCCGCACTGGGTTTTCGAATGCACTGCGGTTCGGAGCGCGTTGGACACGTCCTGCAACGCGGGCTTCAGGGGACACAGCGTGAGGGTCTGCAGAAGCGGCCACGGCTGCGAGCCTGGGCCCAAGATGTCGTTGAGTATGTTCGCGGTCCAACATTGGTTGATCAGCGTTAGGGAGGACAGCGCAGGGAACACCGCGACGGGAGAACCGGGAATCGTGGAGGTGATTGGTTCGAGCTCATCACATAAACAGGAGTAGCGGTTGATTAGGCAGAGGGAGGCCAGGGCGGGGAAGGACGTGTGGCGGGGACTGCTCGGGTCGAAGAGCGGAACGAGCTGGCAGCCGTCGGCGTTGTGGGTTGTGAATTCGGTCAGCGCGGGAGCGTTGAAAGCATTCATCGCGCTCAGCAGGATATCGTCTTCCTCGCCCTGCGCAATGGTTATGTCAAGAGAAGTCAGGGTGGGAATATGGAAGCGGTCCTCTGTTAACGCGTCGTTGCGCAGGTCGAGATACAGATGAACGAGAGAGGAGCATTGAGCGGCGATTTTTCCGAAAAAGCGGCATTCTATCGCGGCAGTGCGTCCCAATTCGAGCTGCGTCAGATGCGCCATCCACGGCATTGGCAATGGGATGAAGCCAACTATGTGGGCAAAAGTGAGCCTTGGCGTGCTGCACGAGAACAACCTTAGTGGGTATAACGAGTGCATATGGTAGTACTGGACGGCATCGTTGATAACTTCGAGATGCTCCAAGCTTGGGGCGGCTATGGTGTGCAGAGAGGAAAACAGCACTTTTCGGACCCACTGGATCTGGAAAGTGTTGATAACGATCCTCAACCGCCATATACGATTCATATGGGGGATAAAGGAGTGGAAGCGCTCTGCGATGAGAGCATGCTCCACATCCTGCACGCCCGTGTCGAAAATCTCGCTGTCGTCAATATCCCGATACAAGTTTGCCCAAATTTTGCAAGCTCGGGAGCGCTCGAGGTAAATTTTGGCGACCTTTACGGACCCCGCGTCAGCCAGGTTGGCCTCCACGAGTGTCCAAAGGGCAGGCGTGCCGATGATGGCTTCGCGGAATCGCGAGGAAGTCTGGGATAGAGTCCATTCCGGTTTGAAAGCTGGTTTGAGGGCGTTTGGGACGCAGTCCTCTTGCCCAGCAACGACGATGGCCAAAAGAAGTTCGGTGGGAAGAGAAGATATCGGCGGCAGCTTATCCATCGATGAACGACGACGATGAATCGACGATGAAGGTAAGTTGCAAGTCGGACTGATGAGCCATCACTGCATCGCGCGGCCGCCATCACTTGCTTTCTGCCGCAATGGTCAGCTTACCGCTGTGCCTCAATGATGACTCATGCCAGCTCTTTCAAGGGCCCGTGGCCTCGTAATACACGATACGAATTGAAGCGGATCAAAGGCGGAACGGGAGCTGGAGCCAGAGCTTTAGCCTTTTGCTCCTCAATGTAAGCATATCCCGATCCACGGGTTTCGATTCATAAGCAGCAGAAATCGGTGGTTGTGGCACACCGGTTAAGCGGAACAAGAGCACATAAAAAGGCGATACATCTGGCTCCCATTCTCAAACTCTCTCTTCGAGCCCACCTTTCGCACACACACACACACACTATGACCAGCAGTCGCGTCAAAGCCGTCTTCGGAGGTGCCCCCATTGGTCCCGGCCCCATGGGCGGGTCCTTCAACGACGAAGCGAGCATTGAGCAGGCGTACAAGCTGCTGGAGGAAGGCGGTTGCGACACCATTGACACGGCGCGCATCTACGGCGACTCGGAGGTGTGGATGGGAAAGACGGGCGCCGGCAAGCGGTTCACTATCGACAGCAAGACGCCTGGTGGCTTCGGCCCTGGTACCAGCACAGGCGAGGGCATCCTGCAGCACGCTAAGGAGACGGTCGAGCGCCTTCAGGTCAAGAGCGTAAGTCAACGATGCTCGTACACGATTTCCGATTCTGACAATCGATACAGGTTGACGTGTACTACATCCATGCGCCGGATCCCTCGCTGGACCTGGAGGACCAGCTCAAGGGCATCAACGAGGCGTACAAGGCGGGGTACTTCAAGCGCTTCGGCCTGAGTAATTTCAAGCCCGCCGACGTGCAGCGCGTCTACGACATCGCCAAGGCCAAGGGATACCCGCTGCCGACCGTCTATCAGGCCAACTACAGCGCGGTGGCTCGCAAAGCGGAGACGGAGCTCGTGCCCATGCTGCGCAAGCTGGGCATCGCGTTTTACATCTACAGCCCCATTGCCGGGGGCCTGTTGACTAAGACTTCTCAGCAGCTGCGCGAGGGCGGCGAGAGTGCCGGCCGCTTCGCTACGGGCCATGTCATGCAGGGTCTTTATGGCGGTCTGTACAACAAGCCCTCGTATTACAAGGCGCTCGATCTGTGGGAGGAAGCGGCGAAGGAGGCTGGCTGCACCAAGGCCGAGCTGGCGTACCGCTGGGCGGCCTTCGACTCGGTCGTCGATCCCAAGCATGGCGACGCTGTCATCTTTGGTGCCAGCAAGCTCTCCCAGATTTCGGAGACGCTGGCTTCGCTCAAGCGCGGATCCGTAGGCGAGGCGGCGAAGGCCAAGATCAACGAGATATGGAAAATCGTTGAGGACGAGGCGCCGCTGGACAACTACCATCAGTAGTTAGAGTGCACTGTAGCTAAATAAAATGTATAAAGTCCTGTTATCGGTGTATGTCCTTATAAATCATTCCGAGGATGCTCAGATTGCGCCCAGTTCCTCTTTGGTCTTGCGCTCGCGGGGGGCAGAGGGTCGCGGTCCGCGAACCGACCATTGTAGCATCGAGCCAGCACGAAGCCGAGCATGGCATGATACATATCAATCTGCTCGAGTCACGACACCGCGTAAACCCACAGACGTCACCAATTGGTGTTGACTTCTTCCACCACTCTCATGTTCCTGACGCGTTCACCCAGGCTGTTATGCCGCTCCAACACGTATGTTCTGCACGGCTATAGAAGCTATTGTGACCTTCTGACTCGGAGCTTATCTTCAGCGTTCTCCCATTGTGTTCAGCCCAAATCTCTTCGTCTCGCAGTCTTCGGAAGACTATGGCCACCTCGTCTGATTCAGCGTCTCTACTCGATTATGGGCGCAATGTGACCAACGGACTTGCGAGAATTACAGAGGGTATCATGACCAGCGGGAAAGGCTCGTATGTCGAGTATGACGACGGTCGCAAAATGCTCGACTTTACATGCGGAATCGGTGTCACCAGTCTCGGTGAGTGTATCGAGCCGCCTCATTATCGTTTATTCAAACAGTTACAAGGTCATTGCCATCCGAAGATCAGCAAAGCTGCCGCGGACCAATGCATGAATATCGTGCATGCTCAGGTAAATTACATCGCATTTATTGAATACCAGACTCATTTCAGATCAGTGCAGCATTGCATTCCACGAGCCCTACCTTAGGCTCATTAAAAAGCTGTTGCCGATCATGCCCGACGCGTCTCTGGACTCTTTCTTTTTCTGGAACTCGGGCTCTGAAGCTGTCGAGGCAGCTCTGAAGATGGCACGTACTGTCACAGGGCGCCAAAACATCATTTGTATGCAAGGTACGTTTGGTTTCCATTTAATAGTACTTTTGACCAAGATGTCTCCAGGCGCATACCATGGTCGCACCTTCGGCGCGATGGCTGTAACGAAGAGCAAGACCATATACTCCAAGGGGGTCGCTCCCCTCATGGTAACACGGCATCTCGCTAGGCTTCCTTGAAACTGACACGTCCATTATATAGCCCGGCGTCTTTTCGATCCCCTTCCCATTCTGGCACCAACTCGGCGAAACACCCGATCTCCCGGAATCCGCTCAAGTCGCGCAGTGCCTCTATCAGCTAGATCTCCTCCTTGTGCAGCAGACGGCACCCGCAGATACGGCCGCGATAATCGTGGAGCCCGTGCTTGGTGAGGGCGGCTACGTCCCCGCTCCGGCCGCGTTCCTCGAAGGGCTGCGTGCCGTCTGCGACAAGCACGGTATCCTCCTCATTGTGGACGAGGTTCAAAGCGGGTTCTCTCGCACCGGTAAATTCTTCGCGATCGAGTATAGTGGTGTCCGCCCCGACATCTTGATCATGGCGAAGGTGCGCATTCCTATACTATGATTCGCTCCAAACGCGCTAACACAAGCCAGGGTCTGGCAAACGGGTTCCCCTTGAGCGCGGTCGTCAGTCGCAAAGAATTGACAGACAAGCTGGCACCCGGATCCATGGTCCGTCGCTTCTCAAATTTGTCTGATGCATTCCACTCACAAGCGGTACAGGGCGGCACATACGCTGGCAACGCCGTATCGTGCGCGGCTGCATGCGCCGTCGTCGACGCAATGCACGAAGAGAATATCCTTTCCCAGGTGAACGAACGGTGCGTCTCGGTCCACCCAAGTCGCGGCGCCCCACTCAGCTGACGCGCACCCTTCCCCTAGCTCCTCTGAGCTGTTCTCCGCGCTAAACGCCATCAAGACCGCGCACCCCGCACACATCCTCGACGTCCGCGGCCGCGGGCTGATGGTCGCAGTCGAGTTCGCGACGCCCGCCGGACCTGGGGCCGCCCACGATGCCGTCGCGGCGCGCGACGGTGTCGCTGCCCAGATGGCGAGCCGCGTGACGAAGAAGTGCATCGAGCGGGGGATGCTCATTCTGACGACGAGCGTGTACGAGGTCGTGCGGTTCATCCCGCCGCTGAACATCTCGGCTACGGATCTCAAGAAGGGCGCGGAGATCTTCCGCGAGGCGGTGGAGGAGGTCATTCGGGAAGGATGAAGAAACAATGGACAAAGAGATGTGGATCGCGAATTGTATTTGTACTGAAAGTCGAGTTTTGAGTTGCTTTCATCGTGCGGCGACTGAGAGATGTGAAATGTGACGCCTACGGCAACGGACTCACGGGCCCTTGGTCGTGGGCATATCGAGATTGCACTGCCAGAAAATATTCCACGGTGCTACTCGAAAGTGGAGGTATGGGTCGTAAACGCTGCCGCACTATAAAAGGCGGAAACCCTGGAAAGACACTCGACTCCAATCGCTCAAAAAGGAAATTTATGGCTGTGTTGATATTAATTTCTCGAATCGCGATGATCAAAGCAGTCACTAGATACAATCAACCACATTACAAACCCTCTTCCCAGCATCACACACCTTTCTTTCCTAGCTTCCATCCATACATACGCCGGACCGAGATGCCCAACGACGCCGACTCTGACTCGGCGAATGCTGATCCACCTTCTACATCGTGGGCGGGCCGACTGGAGTGCATGTCCCACGTCGTCTAATCTACTTTTTAGCGGAGGGATCTTCGCGGGCTCCCAGCACTTTGCGGTGGCGGGAGGTACCTTCAACAGCATCAATAATCAAAGTAATGTGATTCTTGGTAGCAGTGCCAGGGTATCTTCCGGTAACGAGTCCTCACCCCTCGGGAGCAATTAAAACTGAATAGCGTACAGACCTCCGAGTAATATCGCTGGGGGACATCCATCTGAAACACGAAATACGCCTGCATGGCGCCGCGAGTACTGTTCGGCGCGTTCGGCGCTTATATACAGCCAAAGTGCATGCCCAAAACTCGCCAATAACAGTCGCTATGTATCAAGGACTCGGTGCGGAGGAGATGTGCTGCGTGGTGTCTTTGATTATGCTACATGCATTGACCGTGCTCAAGGAATGGCGGAAGGATATGGCAAAATATTCGTCTGTCCGGTAACTCCGACTCGCACTGAATTGTCCTGTGACACTGAGTTGTGCACGCAGCCATTCTAATATTTTTCAGATTCACGCAACTGCCAGTCTCAGCAACATACATACTGCAATCTTCCACGATGGTATAATCTTCATTTTAGTTATTAACATTGCGTGCTGCATGTTTTGCAGATCTGACCCCATTCCAACATTTCTTGGGCCGTTATCTTCACTCGCATTTTTTGACGGTCTATATCTATGCCTACTGTGTTTGTTCTTCCGTCGCCTTCCGTTCTGAAATATTGATTCATCATTTATGTGCAGAGCTTCGAGTTTGACGTTCGCAAATTTAAATTTGTTTAACATCCCTTCGCCAACTGACATCGTCTCAGGCGGCTCGTGATTATTTTTACTCCGCATTCAAGCGGCTGCTTTTGAGCTCAATCATCTCTATGCTTGATTTGTAGGTCCTACAACATTCTAGAGCGAGGGTAATTGCACATTTTGGATACGTCGCTCAACTGGCCAGCTATGCGTTGATCTTGTTCCTGGCCCCATCATCTCCTGGTCTTCCCTCGTGGATGAAACGGTATCTAGCCCTAAGCGAATTGCTTCCTTGCATGCACCAAACCATGAGTCTATGGTCATCAATTCTCTGACACTAGCTCAGTATCACCAAATATGCTACTGGGATCTATCACGCCCTCGATCTATCACCATATCCGACCCGGTAGCACTCAAGCTGGGAGCAGTATATTTCTGTTCTTCGGATGCTCCTCGAGCCTGTTTCTCCAGCGATCATCTTGAGGGCCTCATTGAGATCGCATGCTCCCCGGATGTAGATTTCCACGCCGGCGATTGGCTCGGAGCACCTGGGCAGATCATGGAGAATGGGTGGACCCGGTACGTTAATTTTCCTGTCTGGCTAACGATCGAAGTTAACGATTTACTTGGGGGCAAGCTTCACTTCTGGCGATGTATTGAACTGCAATATTTCGCTTGAAGTGGAGCACAAAAATCATGAGTGCTGGCTCGATCAAGCAAATTGTATTTTCAGTCAGCTCCAGATCAGATCAAATCTCGAAAAATATCGTGCGTCTGAACCCAATTACAAGTCGTAATTCTGGATGACAATTTGTGCAAACAGTTGTCACGGACAGCATTTGTTTCGAGATCACGAGTGTTGCGACCACCGTCGAAGATCACCCCACAGGCTACCTGTTTCTCTGCCCACCAAAGGGCTTCGAGAGCGGGCCATCCTCATTCAGATGGCCGGAATGTCCGGCCTATTGGTCCCTCGATCCATCGGGAAGCCAGCGGCTCAGTAAGGATGATTCCGACAAGCTTGGATTCCCGCCTCTGCAAGTGAACACGATACTCTGGGCAAATTTCTGGCCTGGCAGTGTATACGATGGACTGCGCCAATTCCACATGGCCAAGGGTTTCGATTCAGACTCTTGCGACCTTGCTCGGCATCTCGGTCATGAATTTTATCAAATTTCAAGTGGGATAAATGCACAGGGTGAGCCAGCAACAACTATTCCACCTCATCTAATACAGGAATCTAATAGCGGATGCCGAGGATTCTTGTTCGAAGGATGATAAAACCAAGCCATATCTCGACATTCCCGTCTCCACATTCTTGACGAATGTGCAATTGGGGTTAATGTGCTTTCTCGTCTTATGCTGGCTACGGGAACAATATGGTTGTGGTTGACCCGCAGTAATTATGTATTCGACGACACATGGCATCTCTGAGCTCCCTCTTTGTTTTACCTGAGCTTGAAGCTGAATGCTCGGGGGCAACCCGATCCGGCGTCCCAGTTCAACGGCCGGAACGGACTATATCCCGACATCCGTAAAACGTGCATGGAATGGCGGATTGAAGAGCCATCTCAGACGCTCGAAAGTTTCTTATCTCAACTTCAGTCTACATGGCGACTTGAGATGTTTTGGCAATGGGAAACATCAACCCAATCGGCTAATGTTGAAGAACCTCGGGCATCTCGGAGATGTTCAAACCCTAGCATAAACCGCGATGGCCGCCCTAAGCCTCTGGAGTGATTTTATTTCGGACGACCCACAATAATCAAACGGCGCCGAGGCTAGCGGATTATGTGGTGAAATAACCGATATCCATGTTCCTCATACGTGAAACAAACTCTAAGTCAAAACTACACTCCGCCAGAATTTGAACCGATTACAACCCCTTCATCGCCCTTCATTCCCCGCAACGCTTGACCCCTCTCCTGCTCATTGAAGCGCACCCTAGTCGAAGACCGGGCACTCGGCGCTCTTCCACAGCCACCCGTCCACGCTTCTGGAGGGTTGACAGGTCCCTCCTCCACTGACGCTATAGCTGGAAATGGCCACGTTGCCAGTGCAATGAAAGCCGTCATACAACCGGCAATACCCATCCGTGGCAGCGGGCTCCGTCCCCGTCGTAGTCCAGGGCCACAAGCGGGCAGTGTTGATGCTCAGGGAGCTCCCGGGCATGTTGAGGGTGATGCAATCCGCCACTAGGCGGTAGTCGGTTGTACCCACCCGGGGCACACGGTCCCACCACGCGATCACTTCGCTGTTGTAGGCGGTGCAGGTAGTTGGGATGTTGTCTGAATCGATACTAGAGCCCGTATTTATATTGGGGCCGGGGAATTTTTCGGTGAACCAGGTTGTACCGATATTGTGCGAAGCAAGTCCGGTCTTGTATAAATTTACGGTCAAACTGCACATAGGCGGTAGACGTTAGCGCGTAAGAATGGATCCATGCTAGAGCCCCTAGTTATATCGAGGCTTGGGGAATTTTCGGTGAACCACGTCCCACCAATACTGTGTGGCAAGCAAGCCCGGTCTTGGATAAATTTACGTTTAACTTGCACAAATTTACGTTTAACTTGCACATAGGCAGCAGACGTTAGCACATATGAATGAGTCTAGTTCGAACGGAGGACATCGCACTTGCGGTGAGCTACAACGCGCCGATATTGTGCCAAGCAGCCTTGCTCGTGTGTCACGGTGAACTTGACTGTGGCGTCCCAGTCAGCAAATTGTTCCAGTTGGAACTGAGGAAGGTTTTCCAATTCGGTGAACCATGTGGGACAGATACTGCGTCGCACTCAGGCTGATCAGACACCAGTGATAATACGCCAAGACTAGTACTCATATACGTCTGTATTTATACATCCACAGTGAAAAATTCCTCACCAAAGGTTGTAAAAATATATGACTCTATTGTAAGGTCATCTTGCTTCAGTCAAGAAGCGGTCAGCCAGGTGACGCTGGACGGATGGGCCCTGCAGCGGAAGGTGACGCTGTGTCGACTTTTCGAGATGGCATGGATATTTTTATGAACCCGGGCATCTCGGCGATGTTCAAACTCAGCTTAACATAACCGGCCCAGCTGAGCTCGGCTCTAACTCTGTAGTGATTTTATTTCGAACGACTGACAATCGGACGGCATGGAGGCTGGTGGATTATGTCGGGAAATAATCTATGTTTCTCATACGTAAAGCAAACTTGCCAAAACTACATTCTGCCAGAATCTGAACTAATCATAGCGCCTTCGTTCCCCGCAACCATTTGACCCTTTCTCCGACCCATCGACGCGCCCTAAAGAATATAGCACTTGGCGCTCTTCCACAGGTACCCGCCGAAACTTCTCGAGGGCTGACAGCCCGGTCCATACATATGATAAAAGGACAAGACCGTGAGGGATTGCCCGTTGCACTCGAACCCGTCAAACAGCACGCAATATCCCGCCGCCTCCCCGGGCTGCGTCCCCGCGCTGTAGGCCCACATGGCGGCGGTGTTGATGCTCAGGGAGTCCCCGGGCATGTTGAGGGTGATGCATCCCGCCTGCGCCGGCTCCACGGCGACCAGGGGCGCGCGGTTCCACCATGCCGCCACTTCGCCGTGGTAGGCGGTACATTGGGTGTCGGTGTAGAAGTTGATTTGGGCGCCCTTGCCGGGCGTCCAGTTCGCTAGGGAGAGGTGTGCGAATTGGGATAAGATTGCCATGAGAATGGCGAGGATGGAGGTACAGGTGCGCATTATGGATGTGAGGTTGGTTTGTTCAAGTTGAGAAAGCGAACAGTTTGGATGTTGTGTGAATCGATACCAGAGCCCGTATTTATATCGAGGCCGGGGAAATTTTCCCACACCGATACTGTGCCAAGCAAGCCCCGCCCGGTGTCTACATTCACGGTAAACTTGCATGCCGGCGGCAGATATTAACACATACGAATGGATGCGTTTTGAACGGAGGACATGAGTGCATTTGCGGTGAGCCATATCGCGCCGAAATTGTGCCAAGCAGCCTTCGTCGGGTCTCACGGCGAACTCAGTGAACGAAATGATCCAGTTTGAACGGTATATTTGCGTAAATGTTGAAATTCGGTGAATCACGTCGAACCGAGCAAGGACTGACACAGGTCTGGGAGAACTTGACTCTGTAGGCGTCAAGTAAGTATTTACGTATGCAGGTAGCGGATGAGTTGAATTTGTTAGTAATTGATATTTATTGCTGACTTTTTCGTCCTGAGGCCTGAGTGCTGAGCCTTGACGCTTGAAGCTTAGTCCTGAGTCGGGATGGAAGTCGACAAAATTTTGAAGGTGGGGCAAGTCGGAAGCTTGAAGGGAAGGTGGGCTGGGCGGTTTATTAGTTTATTGTAGGACAGAGATGTTAGCGCGTACGAATATCCATTTTGAACGGAGCTCACATTTGCGTAGATTCTCGAAATCGGTGAACCACCGTCGTACCGATACTGTCGGTGAACCACTGATAAGCCAGTAAATGAGCCATCCGAAAAGCCGACAGGATGGGCGAAATTCGCAAAAACAAGGTGTCTATGAGCCACTACGTTTCCGTTTTTTTGCTCCGGCGTCTTGGTGTGCACGACTTCACATTCCATTGATACAGAAATCGAAAAATTTTGAGGCAAAACTCAGTTGGAGGAATTGGTTTTGTTAAGCTGCAAATCGTAAAATACCTTCCCAGAGCCAGTAGTTTTGACATTTTGAACCCGTAGAACTGGGCCTCAATGTGTCAAGACAACTTATAAGAGGCGAAATACAGCGAAATATCACCATGATGGTGCCAATGGTTCATCTTGTTCCACTTCATCGTGACTCGAAGACGAATCTGAAGAAGAGTGGGTACAATCACGAGGTACACTTAGCTCAAGGGAATCGCCGCAGACTTCAGGCGATGAGCATGAGAGTGAGTTCGAAAAAATGATCGTTGCGTGTTACAAGACCAAGAACATTGCTATTGGGATATATATCACTTCTACCCATTCCCTAAGCTTGGTGACCGTTGACGTAGTCGATTGCTAAATTGTCGAGGTTAGCAGATGAAAAACCGAGAGCCGGACGTCGACCTGGACGTACCTGCTTGTACTGTCGTGATCTTCTCCGCTTCTTCGTCTGGGATTTCGGTGTCAAATTCCTGGGAGTCGGCGAGAGAATCAGTAAATGAACAAGCCATTTCCATGAGGCTGTATTGAACACCCCACCCACCTCTTCCAAAGCCATCACAAGTTCAGTAGTATCCAAGCTGTCTGCACCCAGGTCTTCGACAAAGCTCGCCGTGTTGATAACCTTCCGGGCAGTCGGATGAGTATTTTCCAGCGTCGGCTGTCTGTGGAACTCGCCTCGTCATCCTTGACACCCAGCTGCTCCGCGATAATTTTCTTGACACGTTCTTCGATAGTCGTTTGGCGTATGGAGGACTGGTGGAACGCAGCGATCCTGCCGGTGAGAGTCCTTGGCCGCGAGACAGGCTCGAAGGTGACCCGTCGCATGGCGTGACGATGGGGACGAACTGTGAAAAGACTGCGAGCAGCGACTCGGAGGAGGGTCATGGTGGGTATGCCAGAGGTGGGTGAAGGAAAGGAGGGGTCCCCGCGCCGCTTTAATGAGTTGGGAAGCGGACAGTAACGGACCCGAGATACGTGCGGTGATAATTATGCCAATTGGGGCAGTCAGGGTAGACGCGCTTTAGCCACGCTTTAAAACGGATTTCGATTTAAATTTCCATCATAAGAGTGGGATAAGCGTCTCCTACCTGACCGTCCTTTATCAAATCACGATTCACAACAGCTTCAAATGCGATTCTCGCCTTATCACTTCGCTCCTTCATTAAAATTATGCCCATCCATCTGTTTCCCGTCTGTGGTTCTTTGGCCACATTGGCAGTGCAATCGAAAACAAGAGTGTTGTGGGTCGGAACAATCGATGTTCGAATTTACGCTAGGCGTTCTTTTGTTCCCGTTATATTAGGCGACAATAGCACTGGGTGCCTCGGGGTTTCTCCGGCGTTGCGGTAAGTTTGTGGCGATTTCTATTCCCCCTTGCACGGGTTTCACGTCTAAGGTTGAATTATCGTTATGGAGTCCGTGTGGCCACAGTCCTCGCGTACTGCCTCGTCAATATTATGGAGGGCTATTGTGACGGCTATCACCTGAGCCAGGCGTTGTACCATATAGTGTACAGGTGCGTTCGGCGTTGTAATACCAGTCGACAAAAGTTTCAAGGTGGTGGTCAGTCGGTTAGGCGCGAGGAGGGAGGCCAGTGGCAGGTAGATTGAAGGAGACGGGAAGAGCAGAGGCATATTAGCTTGAAGGCAGAGCTGGTTGGACTTGGTCCATCGCAAAATTGGGCACGAAAGATTAGCGATGAGATCTCCCGGCGAGCCAAGCCAATCGTCTCGAAACCGGCAACAAGGCTCCAGCGCGGTTGTGGCCAGCCGGCGTCGTTCAACCCGGCGGAAAGTGAGGGACGAAGAATAAAACGAGGGCGGATGTGAGACGTGCGTAGTACGAGATGCAGCGGAGTATACTACGATCCGGTCTTCCGTTGAAGATTCAGAAAGATGGCCCAACAGGACAGTCTTCAATGCCACTCTTCCCCACGCACAAAGCCAAAATGCGACGGAATACCACAGCGCGGTACGGTTGAATGTCTGCGCAGGTTTAAAACTCGCTGATGGTGGTCGAGGCCCAAGTGACGCAAACGCGCTGTATTGGATTGATCTTCAACTTGAAGCCTGATTGACAGAAACAACCGCCAAGAAAAGTTGAGCAGGATCCCGAGGAATGACGCGCAGGAGACTCGGACCCCTGGGAAGTGAATTTGACGAGAAAAAGACGAGGGGGAGGCCACCAAAGTACTTCGTTGAACGTTGGACATGATATTTTTTCTTCTGTGCAGTACTAAAGAGAAGCGACGTCGACCCAGAGTTATGGTCCCAGGGAACGGGTAATTGGCGCACAAAAACAGTGAAGCGCGGACGGCCAAGTCCGCGTCTAGACCGCGTCGGACTGTATAGAGAGAATATCTACGCGTTGTCTGGCGATGATTAGATGTTAGCTGCTACTTGCTACTTACTCGAGGGGTGGCCGCCGTGGAGTAGAAGTTTGGCGAGCACCGCACTGGAGTGATCCAAATGACGTTTTGTGGAGCTCCTCGAGCTCGATGGCCACAACCACCACGACGTCCTCGCCGTCGTCCCCCACCGCCCCGACACCCTCCGACGATGACATCGAGGCCGTCATCCAGATGGCCACCGCCGCCGCCCAAAACGACCCCCGCGGCGCCTCCCTCCCGCTCCGCGACACCCGCACCCAGCTCTTCGTCGCCAACCTCCCGTACCGCGTCCGCTGGCAGGGACCTCAAGGACCTCTTCCGCCGCGCCGGCACCGTCCTGCGCGCCGACGTCTCCCTCGGCCCCGACAACCGCTCGCGCGGGTACGGCACCGTGCTGCTCGCGACCGCGGAGGACGCAGGCCGCGCCGTGGACATGTTCAGCGGCTACTCGTGGCAGGGGCGCATCCTCGAGGTGCGCGCAGACCGCGTCCGCGACTTTGACCAGCCGTGGACGCCCGAAGAGGAGTTTGCGTCGCCTGTCGGGCGAAATTTGTTTGTCGGGAATGTCTGTTTATTCTTCCGTTGTATTATATTCTATCGTACTGATACTGCTGGTAGCTCCCCTTCCACGTCCAATGGCAAGACCTGAAGGACCTCTTCCGCCAGGCCGGCACCATCGTCCGCGCAGACGTCGCCCTCGGCCCAGACGGCCGCTCCCGCGGATTCGGCACAGTCGTCTTTGCGACCGAAAAGGACGCCCGGAGAGCCGTCGGAATGTTTTCGGGGTGAGTTGGGGCCTGCTGGCTGCTGGAGTCGTCGCTCCTGTCCTTGTGCATTTTTCCGTTGCTTCTCCCGGCTTGCCCCTTTGGATCGAATACTCTCTGCATGGCTGGGACCACGGCGCGTCTGATCGCTCGTCCCCACTGTCTCCTTTCTTTTTCCAGACGGGGACGTGCCTTCTCCTCGGGACGGGCTCTTCGCGCGTCTTTTTCATTTTCATCTTTCATTTTCGTCTTTTCATTTTCATCTTTTCATCTTTTCATCTCGCTTCATCTCCGCTCTCCTTCCTGCTTCCTTTCCTTCATCTGCCAGGGTCCAGCCCAGCGCCTCACCCCTAGACAGCCTATCCGCTACTCCCTTGCGTTGCATTGCGTTGCGTTGCGTTGTGCTTCGTATTGCATCCGTCTATTCTACCCGCCACTTGGGATTTATTTGTCTTTCGCCGTTCCGGGGTGTCTCGCGTTCCGCGCCTCGCCCAACATGGGGGTTAACTGCTCCTGACTTGACCTCCCTCACGCCTTAGATGGTTTGGCGGCGCAGCGGATGGGCCGGGGGGTCTGGTTTTGGATTTGGTGTGGGTTTGGTGTGGATTTGGATTTGGCCGGACCTCCTGTTTTTTTGTTATTTCAGGATGGGTTGCGACCGGGCCGGGGCATGCAGCTGCAGCCGGTGCGACTCAGCTTTTTTTGTGGTTCGCGCGTCTCTTTTTCTTGGTGGGCGGAGGCCGGAAGCCGGAAGGTGGAAGATGGAAGACGAGGGATGTCCGGCCTTTTCCCTTCCATCCTCCTCCGTCCTTTCCTTTCCTTTCCTTCTCGTTTTTTTAGGGTGGCAGAGGGGAGGGAGGGGATGCACGGCAGCCTCTGTCTATCTCTATATCTACTTTCTTTCTCTGGGCTTCACCCTTTGGGACCCCGCCTTTCTTTACGTTTCGCAGTCTCTTGCTTCCGCCGTGTTTTTATTTCTGTTTTTCTTTGACTGCCCTCCTCTGAAACTCAATACTAACCGTCTTTTAAATTCAGATACGAATACAACGGCCGCACCCTAAAGGTGCACTACGACAAGTTCTCCCCCGCCACCGCGGGCTTCGACCCGCTCAACCCGCTCAGCTCCCTCAGCCCCAACCAGAGCGCAAACGGGTTCGACATGGGCCTCCTCGCGTCCCTGAGCTCGATGTCGCTCTCGCCCATCCCGCCGTCGTCCGCGTTCGGCTCGTCCGTGTCGCCCGTGGCGGGACAGAGTGGGAATGGGGGTGGGAGCCACTTTGACTATGACTACGACTACGAATTTGATCTGGGGGAGTATACGGGCGCGGCGCTGCATCAGCAGCAGCAGCAACAACAGCAACAACAGCAACAGCAGCAACAACAGCAACAACAACACCAGCAGCACCTCCGACAGCAGCAGTCCCTGCGGCCCCGGATATCTCAGCAACAGCTCCAGCAACACATCGACCGCGGCGGCAGCGGCAGCGGCAAGCCGTTCGACTTTGACGCGGCGCAGTTCGACTTGGGGCTGGGCTTCGAGGGGCTTTCGGCCGGCTCGATGGTCCAACAGCACCAGCAACAGCAACAACAACACCAATCGCCGCTGATACCACACCAGCCGCAGGCACAGCAGCCCGCCCAGCAGCAGCAGCAGCAGCCGTCGCTCCTGCAGCAGCTGCAGATGCAGCAGGCGCTGGCGCTGTCTGCGTCGGCGTCGGCGTCTGCGTCCTCGGCGTCGGCGTCGGCTTCGCCGGTTCCGAGCTCGAGTTCGGCGGCGGCGAGCACGACGGCGCGGGTGGAGACGCAAGCGGGCGTAGGAGGAGGAGTGGGAGAAGCAGGGGACAGAGCCTCCCGACGCCACCGTCGAGCGCGGGCAGCCCGCCCGCGAGCTATGCGAGCGCTGTGGGGCGGGCTGCGAGCCCGAATACGGCTGGTGGGACGAGCGCGAGTGCGAGCACGCTAGGTGCGAGCGCAAATGCAGGTGCAGGTGGAACAAGTGCGAGTGCTGGCGGAAGCACCAGCACGAGTCGGCCTGGGACGGCCGCGAAGCGGAGCCCGCCGCACCCGCACCCGCACCCGCACCACCCGGGCCCGATCGCGCTGCCACCGCCGCCGCTTTCGACCGTGGCTTCATCGGCTGCTGCCTCGGGATCTGGACCGACCGCGAATGCGAATGCGAACCCCAGTATGGCGCGGCCCGCGCAGCAGCAGCAGCAGCAGCAGCAGCATCCGGCGGCGAATGCGAATCCCGTGTACGGCTCGCACCCTCATATGCACAACGGGAACGGGAACGGGGGCGGGAACGGGAACATGAACGGAGTGGTGAATGGAAACGGGCACGGGAACGTGCACCCGGCGTTTGCGCCGCCGGCGTACGCGCTGACGCCGCTGGGGCTCCCGCCCATCACGCCGAGCATGCCGCCGTTTTCGTTTCTCCCCGATGCCGTCGCCGCAGCAGCAGGCGCTCGCATCGCAGATGCAGGGCGGGTACTTTGGGATGGCGCTAGGCGGGGCGGGGGCGGCGGGGGCGATGACGCCGACGGGGGGTGAGTTTACGCGCTAAGAGTATATATTGGGCAGAGTTGACGCCCATTTCTTGGACAGCACACTTCATGAACATGACGCCGCTCGCGACGCCGACGACGCCGCACTTCCCGGCCTACGCGCACGCGCCCCCGCCCGGCGTGAACGGCATGGGCGGTGGCGCGATGATGGGCGCGATGGGCATGGGCATGGGCGTCGGCGGCGTCCTTGGGCCGCCCAGCGCGCTGTCGCCCGGGGCCTTTTGGGGACGGGCGGGCGAGGGGAGCGTGTATGGCGCGCCGGTGGGGCAGCCGCCGCCGCATATGCTGCAGCATCAGCACCCGGCGGGGCAGCAACTCGCCGCTGCATCATCCCGGGCACTCGCCGTACGCGTACGGTCCCGGTGCGGGCGGAGCAGGAGGGAGCCCGGGGTTCTTTGGGATGCATGCGATGCAGGAGCCGAAGGGGTATTTTCGACTTTCCGGCTTGGGGGGCGGGGGCGGCAGCAGCAACTGTGGGAGGGGTGGAGAAGGAGATTATGCGGGATGCCACCGCCGGTGGGGGACCGGTGACAACAGCGGAGAAACGCGAGCGCGAGGAGAAGGATAAGGCGAGGGCCGTGGAGGCGGAACGGGAACGGCAACAGGAACAGGAAGCGCCCGACGACGCAAAGACGGACGCGGGCGAAGCCGCGGCGGAGCGGGCACAGGAGCGGGCACAAGAGGAAGAGGAGCAGGCACAGGCGCAGCAGGGCAAGCAGCAGCGGCGGCACTCGTCCGACCCACCGGCGGCGCCGGTGGGTCTTGCGTCTTCACCCCTGCGCGAGGGGAAGCGTCCGCCACCGTTGTTGTTGAGGCTCCCATCGAATGCGAGCACGGGGTCGGGGTAGGCGTGCGGCCGTCTTTGCTGGACGGGCTTTGGTGTCGCGTTGCGGACCCCGCGAAGGCGGGATTGACGCGCATGCGCCAGGACGCGGGGCACGCGGGTGGTGGAGGACTCGAGGAGCGAGACTGACTTCAAGTCGAAGGAGAAAGAGAAGATACAGCGAAGGAGAAGTCAAAGAAAGTATTTGGCGGGGCGCGGGTATCCGTTTGGTTTTGGTTTTGGAATCTGCTTTGCTATTTTTTCTCCACATTTTCTTTACCTACAGCATTGAGCAATAGCCTGTGTCTACATACAGTACAGTATAGTAATTTATACCAAATAAAATGCATTGGAAACCCTTTGCCTTGGTGGCCCGAACGTTAACTCCAGGAAAGGTAAGCAAGCGCGTTCTCCATTTGGCCATGCACTGATTCGAGACCTCCACTTGTTTTCCAAGTTTCGATGGAATGACTACAACCACGATTACTTCTCTACCAAACGAGCTGCTTGAAGGCATCGCAGCTGCGGTGCCTGAAACAGAGCGGACACTGTCACACATCTGCCGTCGCCTCCGAATCGTCATGCTCGGCACGCCCGCGCTGTGGACACACGCAGCGGTCGACCTGCACGTCAAAGGATCGGTCGAAATTTTCGAGCTCTACGTTGCGCGGTCCCAGGAGTGTACCATATCAGCAACCCTGCAGCTCCGTTCGGAGCTGAAAGACGAGTCGACACGCGATCTGGTCGCCGAACGGCTCCACCAAATTGTCCGGCATATCGACCGAATATGGCGCCTGCGCGTCGTGGGCGGCGGACAACTGATAGTAGACTCGTTCTGCGATCTTGCGGCGCCCAATCTGCGGCGTCTCGAAGTTGTGAAGCTCGGCCACTCTAGTTGGGGAGGTGCTAAAACTGTTCCTGGGCGGCGCGCCGAAACTGACGTTTCTCGAATTGCATGATTTGCGACTCGAATTGCCCATCCCTCAGTGGGCCGCGTCTCTGACCCACCTAGAGCTGCGGCACGATCGGGAGGAATTAGACGGGAACAGCGAGACCCTGGACGAGATCCTGGTCCAATGCCCTCTGTTGGTGTATCTCCACCTCGACATCGGCGCCATGAAAGTACAGCGCCAGTTTCACATCCCCTCTCTCAAATCCCTCTTTCTCGTGGTTTCGGGGCATGACGACGCGTATGACTGGCTTGCCACAATCGACAGCTTCGACACGCCCTCCTTGACCGAATTCGCGATCGATGGCCTGCATGGCGACCATATCTTTGAGCTCTGCAACTGCAGGAGTTTCCCGCGCGCCTCCTTCGCGGCCTTGACCTCGTTCTGCTTCGTCAACCGTTGCGCGTGTCTTTGCGAGACGAGCATTCCCTTCCCCGACATTGACACAACCTCACACCCCCCGTTCGGACTGTTCCCCGCTCTGTCCTCGCTAACTCTGGTCAACGAATGCTTCGCGCCGAACCTCCTCAGGGGCCTCGTCGTCCCGAGCTCGGACACATGGCACGTGCTCGGGACGGTAGCGCTGACGGCGGGGGCGGACTGCCGCGGAGGGCGTGCGGGGTGCCGTCCTAGACGCAGTGCGTTCACAACCAACAGCACGGGCTGCCGCTTCCTAGATTCAGGCTCGCACCTGCGCTTTCGTCTCTGGAGGATTGGGAGGGCCATGGGATCGAGGTGGAAAAATTCGAGCCTGCGGAGGTTCTCGATGTTTTTCGGGTGTGTTAGAGTTAGAGTTGACGGCGTTTGCAAATCCCCTGGTAGAGGATAGACTCTTGGATTCTTTCGAGACTTTCATCGGCCAATTCTCCTCCAAATACCTTTTCCGAGGAAACCGGCCCGGGCTGCCATAGCTGAAGGAAAATTTTGGGGTACTTCGCTCGCGAGCGGCATACTCGCACAGCCGAGAGTAGCCGGAGCTCTACATTTTTGTCGGTGGAACCCGTTATCTTCGATTGTTTTCCAAATCTGCGGATATGGATTGTCCTTCGCGCTCGTGGATATCACTGAAGAGACAAGGCAGGCGGCCTGAGACTACTATACAAGAAAAACTGGGCCAAGTACATAGTCCGTTCGCATATCATGATTCTGTCGGCGCCTGAGGCCTCCACAAAATAGAATGGACCGTCTGTTGCCGTGTCTCGACCTTAGACTAGATATGACACCCATCTAGGGTACCATTGGTTACATGCCAGCTGACGTTAAACGACCACCATTCGAAGGCATGCCATGGACACGCTGTGATTACCTATGGACTATCCCGAAACGCCGCTGTGAGGCCTCTGTTAGCTTTCCGCCTGAATTTTGAGGATTACAACAGGCTCCAATTCATCCTTCGAGCTCTGGGTTCCCTATTTCGGCTCGAGCTGCGTTCATTCACTGGCGAAGAGATTCTTCCTCTGGACAACTATTATTGGGATGTGAATACGTGTCATGAGCCTCCCTATAATTCCCTCGGGAACCTTCGCGAGTTCTCATGACTTGCGCCGTAACTCCACTCAAGTGTTTGGCCGGCATCGCTCCGATTTCCAGATATATACCTCCTCATCTGCCTAATTGCCTCAAACTTTCCAGCTTGGTGAACGTCACGGTCAGGACGGGCAGCACCTCCGCGGGACGGAATTTCTGGCGCCATCGCTGTTTTCCGAGTTACATCTGCCGGTGGGTCAAATTAATAAAGGACAGAACGTCACTGAACGTGCTCTCGGCTCAAAAAATAAAATAAAAAAACAGGAATTGGTACAACGAAATGTTGTGAGCTAGCAAAAGCCATCATATATCATCATCAACTACTATGGTTCGCCAAATCTCAACGATAAAATACAACCTCTGCCCGCAATTCCCGGCAGCGGTTGTCACTCGCTACCCGAGGTTTACACCCGCGCATTGGGGAATAACTACCCTCGATTGGAGGTTTACTTCGTTCGACGAAGTGCATCAGTGAGTTTGGCCAGTATTTGGATGGCGTCTGCTCAGTCTTTTCGTTAATACGGCTTCGTCATCTAGGAACACGACGTCCAACGTGCCGGTCGCCTGCCCAACCGAACCTGCAGCTGCTTGTGTCTCGATCCCCCCCCACGATCAAATCTTCCCCGAAAGAAAGAGCAAAAGTTCCCCCGATAATTCCATCTTGGGTAACAGATCTTTCCCCAGGTGAGTGGTTGTATTATATCAAGTACCTGGCTGATCTGTGTTATCCCAGATGGCAGGAACGATGTCTGCCCACTCAGAGTGCGAATATCTCTGATGATTTCATTCCCATGTGAGTGGTTCGCACTTTTTGTCGATTGACTTGATTCGTCTTCGGTTCAGAAGTAATTCTTCTGCCGGGCTGCTCACCACAGCGAGCAATCTCGAAAATCTACGCTCTCCGAATCCATCCTCAATACACGCCGGGGATACCAGTTATCTCAGATTGGGGGTTGCTCCGGGAGTTGGAGCGCACCGGTACGTCTGGATCATGATGCACGGCGGTTGAGCTTATTGGGTCCGCTGGGCATAGGAACACGTTTGACTGGTCATCTGAGTCCATACCGGTGACATACCCAGCCGAACTTACCTATACCGTCCCCGACGATCTAGTTTTCCCCGCAAATGACTCCATCTTGGGTAACAAATCTTTTCACAAGTACGTCTTCCCTAAATCAGGTTCCCGTTTAAGATCTTCGGGTACAGATGGCCAGACCGGTGTCTTCCGCCCAACCTTCCGCTCGCTCCGAACACTGGCTCTGATTATTTTGTTCCCATGTTCGCATTTCCCATTTTTGCAAATATACTTGATTAATCTCGGGTACAGTTCCAATTCCTCAGACGAGCTACTCGACACGAAGAGCGATCTCGGAAATCTTACCTCTCTTTCAGTAGGCTCTCCGAGGCCCATTCCTTGCTTGCCTTCAACGCACTCAGTGGCAGAGTATAGCAGGCACAAAGAACATCACTTGACTAAACTCCAGAAGATGTACAGCTGCCTTCTATGCTCTGAATCATTTACTAAGTTAGTTCAGTTACGGCCGTTGAGTTGGACTCATTGCCCCTCAGGCCTTCCGATCTTCGAACACACGAAAATATGCACACCAGCAAAACAGTGTAAGTATGGACTGGCTTCATAGCCCTTACGCCCTCATCTTCAGCCTGTTTTCTTGCAGCCTTCATCTGCAATTTTCCCGGCTGTGCCAAGCGATTCGGTTTGATGCTCTATACTCAGGTCACCGCGATGATAAACACTCTCTGCAGGGGTAGGGTCAAACTTGCAACGTCATAAACAAGTCGCCCATGGTATTCGAAGGGCCCATAGAGACCGCTCAGTTCTGGAGTACAAGTTTAAATTCGAGCCCCTCTCGCTGAGCCCCACGTTAATCTCGGATACCACGCCGATGGCCTCCGAAATCGCATGGGACAACGAAGGTCCATTTTCTCGACGGTCTGTGCACTGGCCTGGTTTGCAGACGGTATGTGCGCATTATGATCGCTGTGATTCATTGTCAATTTTAATGTCTTGCAGATTGAGGATTCTTGGAGAAAATGAATAGTCAGCCAAATGAGGGCGTAGTTTGTAGGATGCAGGTATGTGCTGCGTGGTTTTGAAAATGGTCTTGATCATTCATCATTCGCGCAGTCTGGCGGTTTCCGCCCCCGGCCGGTTCTTCGAGAATGTCCCATCTTTGATCCCTTTGAACGCCCACTACATAGGAAGCAAAAAGAAAACAGCCTAAACCGATCATGGTCCAGACCTGATGTGGTGGTCTGTTCACCTACTCCTTTCCGAGTAATATACTGCTAGCCATCTTTGAATTTTTCCTCTTGTCGCTCAGGACTCTGTTTTTATAAACTGCCACACATCCCCGGTCTGTTAATCTAACAACTCCGCCTGGTCATCAGTTCAAGGGCAAATTATGCCGGCCAAGGAGATGAATATTAAGGCTGACAAGGTCCAAGTAACGAAATTAGGATTCACTCTGTAGAGTTCGGAGGATCGTGTGGTGTCTTACATGAAGAAATTATAATACGGGGATCGGTGAGCCGCGATGCGTTTGACATGTTGAAATTGTCCCGAGTCAGTAATAACGTTCAAATATACTACTGGCCTACCAGGAATTAAACATATCCATTGATTAAAAATCGGAGTCGCCTGTCGGTTATAGACGCTAAGGGAGGAAACCAACCTGTGGGATAGTATGACGTCAACGGCATTATCCACTAGCATAAGTTGAGTATAAGTTCAACACTGAAGCGAACTGATGTAGAGGGCCCCAGAATGCAAGGCCCGAGACCTCGAGAGTCAAACACTTTGACACTATTTCACAGGTGGTTAACAATCTGAGAGTCACAAAATTAGTTCGAGTGCCAGGCACCGCCGACTCGGAGCTCGAAGCTTGAAGTTAACCACCTCGCAGTGTCGTACTCCTATACAGTACCCTGGCTCCATCCTGTCTACCATACTCTCCTGCTTCTTTCTCCTCCTTCATATGCTTGGATCGTCAAACCCCACGTCGTTTGTCCTACTCCATGACATCCGTGGCCGCCTGTTGCCTCGTTTTGGTTTTGTTGGACTTAGAAGAGACGTGTCATAGAGGATGCTCCGGCTTTTACGGTGAAGATGCTAAGACAGAAGAGGAGTAGCCCATGGCGGTCCATCCATTCAGTCTCCTTTCTGGTTGCTCAACATAACATTGAGAGACGAGGATGGTGCTTCGCCATAAAATCCATCCAGTCTGAATCTTAAACACTGGTCCTTATTTATCGACATCTTGGGGTATATAAGTGACACCGAACCACGGGATTCGTTATTCTCGGCTTTGAAGCCGGAGGTTTACCTTGACTCCAATAGGCGGGTGTAACTCGGGGTCACGAGTAGAATATTCAGGGTGTGAACCTTCTTTGTTGGTGGGATGTTCAGGGAACGACCGTATCAAATTCTTCTCGACCCCCGATTCTGAGCCTAGTGACTGATAACCCCACCACTACCTCATAGCTTGGGCCGCCAAGTCTGCCCAGCCATCCAACTCCAATTGACTCCATGATGATTCACTTGTTCGCCGATCGGCTCCTTGGTCTTTCTCTTTGCTCCCACACCATTTGGCATTCAACAACCAAGAAATAGCAATTGACTGGACAACTGGGCCGTCTCAATGCGAGCCTGGGGTTGATTAGAATAGCCGAGAAATAGATAATTTCACAAGGAGTTTACCAGTCCTAATTATCATTACGAGATTGTAAGCAGTGCTTCTAAGAATGACTCCAATCTGTCCGTCGTCGCACGAGGCCGAATATTTCACATCGGCCGAAATTGGACCCGGCCCCACCGAATTTCCTCAGTTTCCGAGTCTGCCCAAAAGGAATCTAAAATATTCGGACTGGCAGCCTCCGCGCAGAAAGCACCCTGCAATGAACTGGTGGAAGGACTGCGAATTGAATCGAGGTGTTGACGGTCCACAATATTATCCATTAATCGAATGTGAACGCGAGAAATTGCAAAGAAATGGTCAGTTGATATGACACATCCCGTCTTTCAGATCGTTTACTTAATATATTTATTCGTGAGCAAGTATGAGTACTTGGTCATGCTATGGCCAATTCATTCAAGTTCTGGAACCATTCAATACCAGAATACAATGATCATACGTATACATAGTATGACGCAAGGGTTAAGGCATGCCCCGGTAATCGATGTTACTCGCACTGCACTAGAAGTCTTGAGAGTTGCTATACATATGGGCCGAGAAGTTAGGAGGGAGTCGGTATGCATATGACAAATCGGAGTTGGAAAGAAAACATGGGAATATTGGCACCACACCATGCACGGAGTGGAGTGTGCGAGGCCTAGCAGTAAAGCTAGTCTTGAGTAAACACGATCGTGTGTTGGCCGACCCGCTGATTACGCAATATGGTGGCTGTGCCAGCCGACCGCCAGTTCGCCCGTATTGCAGCGATGGGCCTCGTCGAAAATCCGGAAATATTTGGAAAGACTCCTGGAGCACATTCAAACGTTTTATCCTGCAAGAATCTCTCGATTCAGCCAGTCAGTTCTCCAGAACAGGATCAGGTCAAAAGCTGCTTATGTAAAAGGCTTCAGAAAACTCAGCTCATATCGCGACAACGAATGAAGGAAATTTTTAGCTTTAAGGGAGGGGCCTCTGAATTGGAAGTAGATCTGCATGCTCAAATATTCTCAGATTTATCGGTGCAATCGAGGCGGAGGCAAAACACGAGAAGGAATTTGATGGGTCGGCCAACAACAGGGGTGATTGCTAACAGACCATATATGGATACTTGGCTTACCCGTCATCCATATATCGGTTCTGTCACAGAGACTACAGTAAAGCCTAGTCGGTTTCTGGTTCATTAATCCACGCCCGGAAACCTGCGGCTTGTCCAAGGATTTTGAGGCGTCGAACGTCCGCTGTGTGGTTTCGCAAGTCGACTTCGGGAAAGTGGACGACAAGACAAGACAGCGGTGCTGTGGGATGTATCCTCCGGGACGCGATCATATCTGCGAGCAAGCCGTTTGTCGAGGAGACGGAAGCCTCGAGGAATCGGATGATACGCAGGTTTGGGCAGAGGTAAGGCGTATCGCGGGCCGTGAGGAGACCTAGAATTTCATCGGTGATTGTGCCCTCGTCAGAAGTCTGGAAGAGAAGGAGAAGGTGACCGGCGTAGGAATTCGATGAGGTCAGGGTTCGAAATGTGAAGCGATTGAAAATCGCGGTGTTAAGCAGACTGCCCGAGCGAATAATGCAGTTAACAACGTCTGTCTGCGGGGGAAGTGGAGGGTCCAAATTCACGCATAACACATTGATGTTCTGTAGGGACGGCACAGTCAGGCGTCTGAACAGCGGACCGACATCAACCTCAGAACCGATCCACAGTACCACGAGGTCGGGCAGCAAAAGAGACCGTACGATGGGCATCCGGCAGTAATGAATGCGGATAAACTGCGCAGTTTCGGAGCGTTTTCCATGAGGTGAAGGATCTGGAACATCGGCGACCACATCGGGACCAAGTCGACCACCGTCAACTGCGCCCAGGGAATGTCGACGAACTGCAGGGCGCGGGGTTCGCTACGCCAGTATAGAGTGTGAAGTTGGGATGATGATGTGAGCAGTCGCGCGAGTCCCACCACCTGTGGGGTATCGGCGGTATGCAGGCCGGCTCGCTGCAAAATTCGAGTTTTGCAATCTGAAGTTGACAAGGTCCAGTGTCAAGACCCATCAACACCGTCGGGAAGGGATGATTTGGAAGAAAGAGCGTGATGCTCTTCCATCTGTGGATGTGGGGCAAAAATAGCTGGAGGACACCATTCGCTGTGTCGGCACCACTTGTGTGCTGTTTCAAATCTTTCAGGACAAGTGTGAGTGGCTGACAGCCAGATCTCTTCATCCACATTTTAATGAGCTGCGGTGACGGCTGTGATTCTTCGGACGCCTCTCGTCCAATGAGCACAGAAAGTTGAGTCCACAGCTCAGATGCGGTGATAGCGATAGTGCGCCACAGTACACAGACGCGGCAAAGGACCATCGGCGCCTCCGTTGGCAAAAGGGCTGGATATGGATAGCGGGTATCGAGACATCTTTTGAATATCTCTCGCAAAATTTCTGTGGATGGGGTCAGCACAAATTGGTGCACTGATCTAGCGTCGAGTATTTACCTTCAGGTTGAGAATTCATTTCGACTTCGTAAACTGATGAGGAAAATAGGCGAATGGTTGGTAGACAACCTACCCACTCTTATAGCGCTCTGGCTCCACGGGTTGAGGAAAAGATGTGCAAAAAAAATCTCCCGCGAGAGAGGCCCCGTGAAGCTCTGAGCCCACCAAAGGATGGCTCGAAAGTTAAGCTTTTTCAGGGCGAAAATTTGAAATTTCCTTGTCCAAAGTTAAGCTTTTTGAGGCCAAATTCTGGTGAGCCTTGTGCGTAGTTAAGCTTTTTCCCAGCAGTCTGGCCCAGCGGTATAATATATCGTCTCCGATTGCCGCTGCATTAGTCTGCGTTCAATTCTCAAGGTCTTCGTTTTTGTTTTTTGCAATCATTTCACCAAGTTTCGGCAGTACACATCTGCACTCGAGTTGGCGGCGGAGTTTTGACGCATGAGCTCCGGCGGCGGGGAGGCGAAAAATGAAATTTTGAACCGAAATTACCGAAATTGGTCGCTCACGTGACAAGCCTTGTAACTTTTAAGCTTTTCTACGCCCACTAGATTTAGGCACCCGTGTCTTCGCCACGGGCGGTCAGACACGGCGGATTCCCAGTTCCGTACAGACACGGCGGATTCCGAGCCCTCCGGCGCCACACTACCGCTCGCTAACGCTCGCAGCGCGTGGCGCCTTGGGGTACACGGTGAATTCCGAGCCGTGGGACAAACACGTGCAATGTGCGTGACTTTATCACGTGCTCCACGTGATATCTGTCAATTGTCTTTTCAAGTATAGGAAATCCGCCAAAATCTTAAGCTTTTTGAGGCCGAATTTTGGGAATTTTCCGAACCATCCTTTGGTGCAGCTTCACGGGCCTCGCGAGAGGCCTTGAGAATCGAGGGGCTAATCGGAATAACTTCCAGCTCAGCCTTCAGATTACAATGTTCGGTTCAAGGTCCAGGACCACGTCCAAAGGTTCGGGGCTTTTCTGATGCTTCGGACAAGCACAGTCGCACGGAACACAACGCTTGAGAGGCGAGACCTATTCATAGATGCCCGACTACGAATAATGCCAGTTCGTAAGACTCCCCTAAATCAGGAGCCCAGAAATCTTTCACCAGAGACCAAGGACGCACACTTAGAGACAGATAGCATGAAAGAATAGACTCCTTGGGTAGCTTGCGCGTCGGCTGGCTCTTCGGCTCTCGTCGGTGTTCCCACTGTCCTGGCCAGCTGCAGATTGGTCCCTGTCCATTTAGGTAACAATGAAGAATTTGGGGAGTGGCACTGGGAAGTAGTGGAAATTAACGTCTGGCGGAACCATCCACAGGAGCTGAAATACAGTGCCATGAAGTTAGACTCAAGAAGTTTGGGTTACGAACAAGCGAGGTACGAACTTCAATGTTTGTAGCGTCTGGCTACGAGAAAGTTAGGGCCAACTTGGGCTCAAATCGGTTCAAAGGACACATCGAGATGTTTTTGTCAATGGTTGCGGCAAGCATCGGCAGGGGTCAGATCGGGACAGGCACGGTCAACTTCAAGAAATTTAGAGGTCTTCAAGAAGTTGAAGATGAGCATCCGAGTCCATACGATCACAGGCCACACTGACATTTGGGAATCGTCGGCAGGGAATGGGACGTACGAGAGATTTTTTTTTATCTGGCACAAGGGCTGGCCGACAAAAAAATAAAACGTGTATTAGACCTATGTACTTGAAGTCAAGTTGCTTTGGGTCGAACGACTTTCAAGTTCCGAAATCGGGAAAAAAATTGGGACTTGGAGTACGGTGGCAGGGTGGCAGGGACTTGGATTCGGATTCGGAGTGCAGCAAATTGTGGCGGAAAGCAACGTCGTCCTTGCTGCCGTATTGCCGTAATCAAGCCGTAATCGACGAAGCAGACAGTGTTTGCCGTGCCTGAGCCCGATGGGCGCACGTTGGTTGGATCATATCGTGTGGACACAATACTTTTTGGAGGCGACTTCTCGATGAACCACAAACAGACACCGGCCTCCCCAGTGCTCACTGCTGGTGGGTCGACTCGGAGTCGGTGCCTCTCTCGCCGATCCGAACTCTACAGTCTACCACAGTTCGCGCCGTCCCACTGGGCCCAATGGGCAGGCGCAGGCACCGGCGCACGTTTATCGCATGGTGACAATATGCGGCTTCTCGATTGAATACAGACGAACACAAGTAATGTAACATCACCTCTCCCCAGTGATGGTGGGTCAAATCGGTTCTTCTCTGGTTCTATCTTTGCTTATTTCATCTGTGGGGGAGGCGGGGATCGCCGGTACGGCTTCCTTTGTATTCTCATCATGTTTGTCCGAAGTCACCCTCATTATAAAATTATCATGTCCACCGAAGCTCTCTCGAACATTCGCTTCTACTGTCCACTATCTCTAGGTCGCCGTCGGTCAAGAGGCGAGCGATCTCTGGATCGTGGAAGTTGATCTGTGCACGTGAGTTTGACGTGCAGCGCCACCGTGTATTGTTTTGACAATGGGGTATGTGCAGTATGTACAGAGGGAACAACTCTCCATCGGCTCTGTTGCAGGTTGGCGAAGACGCGCCGGCGGGTGGGTTAAGCGGGACGCGACGCGCGCGTAGATGGTTAGTGGCAAGTGTGTGGCGAGTTGATGGCCGCGCAGATGCCGCTGACTCAGACCTGCTTATTTGTCCCCCGTGGGAATATATCCGCGATAAGGAGATCGCACGCCTCTTGCCGTCGGTCATCTTCAGTCGCGGCATCGTTGCCGCACCTAATTTCTACCGTGTCACCAATAGTTCAATTGAACTAGCTGCCAAAGGGAAAAATTGCTGGGCCAAGGACTTGATAACTGCTGCTTCAAAACTACCATTCCAATGTCCTGAGCTAGTTCTGATTGCGACTACTACGGTCGAAGACATACAGACTTATGCCAAAGCTGTGGACAACCTCATGAAGGAATGGTTACAGGAAGAGATCGACTCTTCAGATAAGCTTTATTTACTCCGAGGAAGGCTCGAGCCGAAGAAGGACAAACCACCCACGCAAATTATTTCCACAATGCGGCATTATCTGACCATGGTGAGTACACAGACTCATCAAGAGGCACTTACCTCGATATTACTGTCAACTCACCAACTTGCCGTTGAAATTTTGTGTTATGTGAATCATGAACATCAGCATGTGCCCCGGGAAAATAGGCTTTATAGATTCTGTAAGACAGAGGTGGAGACTCCAGAACACACAATGATCACCTGTACGTCCTAGACGCATTGGTAGAACTTTGACGTATATTCCTGGAACAACTCTTCGAAAAATGTCCAAATCTCAAACCCCACTTGGCTGAGGACTCAATACAGAGTTCCTCAAAGCCATTATTTATTCCTGACCTAGTATTGCACTCGTAGCTAAATTCACTCATGATGTCCTTCAACTATTCTATGCCATCCCCGTATTTTGAGCTTGATCTGCCAGGGCCCCTTGCTTCCGTACTAATGCTTTACTTCTTTGCAGCTCTTTGGTTCTACCGCGGCGAGTCTGCGAGATTGCATCCGTGAGCTCGGCTTTTGGAGTTGTGAAGAAGTCCAGGGGCAACAATGTATACTAGCGCATGTACATTTTGATACCTCCTGGGCCCCGGCGTTCCTCAGCGGGACCGGCCGTGTAATCCTACCTACCTACCTACCTGCCGCTACCTCAGGCTTGTCCTACCTCCGCTTTCAAACGGACGTGAATCCTTACGAAT